>JAVTVY010003696.1:0-37684 GCA_036873755.1 Hanleya hanleyi | reverse complement strand
TGGGGTTGGATCAATGGACGTTTCGGGCTCTACCCTAGACGTGGATGGCGTGGGGTTGTGCTGCTCATCGGGTGCCGTATTCGGGCCCGATCCACCCTGATTCATACCAGTATCGTCGGTGCGACTGCACCCTTTAGACTTGTGTACGTTTAAATGTCTATTTAGTATGTCGCTTCTAGAGAATGATGATTGACATATCGGACAGTTAAAAGAGGAGTTTAGATGGATAGCATTCATATGACGATTCAAGGTCCGCCTCCGCGTGAAAGTTTCTTCACAAATGCTGCAGCGAAAGGGTTCGTTAATCCGCCTCACTTTCTTTTCCCATGTATTAGTCGTAGGAGACTAAAAAAAACAACAACAAAAAAATGGAGTAGGTGATGGATTTTTGATTAACTAGAAATCATTGGCGTTATTGTACGCGTGTGAATTTTGGGCGTATGAATGTTTAGCACGCCATAGCATGAACATCAACAGTCGAACATTGAATAATACTGGACCAACTCTAGAACACGACTGGTGTTCAGAGAATTTTTTTTCCGAGAACGAGTGTAAATGTTAATAGTTAAAATAGTGAACAATGGCGGTGTTTGGATGTGTACGGATGAGTTGTCTGATTAAGAATTCGCAAAAAAAGCGAATTCAAGGCAATTCCACGCTCGAATCGAAATCCATGTCACCACGGACATCGGCAGCGCTTCTCGAGGAAGCTCGTGTACGGATATGCCGGGAAAACTTACCTTCTATCGCGGGGACAAACTGTTTGAGTTGATTTCCCAGTTTTCAACAACAGTCTCGCCCTAAGAAGGTACCATTTTCGTACACGCAGTAATCGCCTCAGACGTCGTAATGCGCTTTTGTTAAATGAGCACGTAGTATAACCGATTTACTTTCCTTAACATGACAATAATCCTCTAAAATGGGGGCTGCACCGATTATACATTATCGCCTTTTCCTTGGGTGAACAAACATTTGTAGGATTTCATACTATGGGTCGACTTAGGACCGTTTTTCAATACAGAGTTAACTTGTTCATGGTATTGCATGAACAGGGGTCCGCTTTTGCGTTAAAGCCTAATGTATGTAAGTGCGTAGTCTACACATATCGTATTTCGCTTTCGCGAAATTAATGCACTCACCGTCGAAGGTCCCACATGCGCGTCGTTTCGAGGGCGATCGTCGGGGGCTCGTGATAGGTGGCTATCGACAGTGTTCGAATCCGGCCCACAACTCTGTTGCCGGATTCGTCCCAATTCGCAGTCCCATAATTTTGTGAGACCGTCCACGAATTCGTCTTCGTCCCAGCTGAAATAGGTACAAATGGATGTCATTCACTTAACGTTAACGAAGCACCCTGGAGTAGAATAGTCATAAGATTCAAATCTGACTTATCCCGAAAATTCCTAATATGACTCGCTATAACGTCGTATGACCGTAGTCGTACAACGCGCCTCTCTCTTGACTATCCAACGGCGTTAGATTCATCGCCGTACCCCACGCCGTTCCCAAGATATGGAGATTTTTCCGAAATTCTTGCAATTCATCTTGTGACGTCACTATGACGTCACCGTGGTGATCCAACGACGCGTCTCTCTCCCGACGTAAGTTTCATCGCAATAGCCCTTCCCGTTCCAGAGATATTGAGATTTTAATGAATTTCAAAAAAAAAAAATTAAAAAAAAAAAAATTTAAAAAAAAAAATCGGAATTTTTTTTTGGTCGAAAACGAAATTTTCTAGGCTTTATGTGAACAATTGTGCATTCTACCTATTTATCGAGTATATTTTCAATGAAGTTTGAGGGGAAACATATACGTCTCGGCTCAGCGAACCAAAACCAGCCGTGCGTGAGGAAGTATATATCAAAACACGACTACAAGTGCCCTCGGGCTATAACATTGGAGCGTGTTCTCCCCGCTATGACAATTGTGATATATCGGTGATATAGTATTTTCTGTCTAAATTACAAAATGCGAGAGTTCATCAATCAATCTAGATAAGGAGGTACTCCTACCTTAAACGAGCTTGATTTTCATCCATCGTACCATCAAGATGTTTGCACACGAACCTTCTGAAAGAGAGGAATGCGGGGTGCATTAGTCGCGCATATTCAGTGCCGCCGTGTTATTCTCCAACGATGGCCGAGTAAGTAACTCATGGTTTATGTTTTATGCCCTACATTAATTGGGGTAACACTATGTTATGGTCTTTCACCATATTACACCATTTCCCTTCTTCTGTTTTTTTCAGCGGTGGAAACGAAGTCATCGTTCTTGACGATGGCAGGAATCAAGTGAATGAAGTATCGTCGACATCCAATTTTGTCGGGGTAAGACTTTTTAAAATTTATTTCATTATCACCTATATTCTATTTTATATTTTTGTGTGTTGTTTCCCAGTAATATCTATCTACCAGTGTCTAATGGAGGGCGGCTGGATTATGAATGATGGACTTGTAATACACTTTGACATCCTAAAAAAGTGGGAGTTTGACTTCTAGTTTGCATTTATTTTCTCTGTCTATTACAGTTTAGAGCCCTGAACGAGTGAGTATGAGAAAGGAATGTAGAAATGTAATATATATACTTTATATGCATCTTTCGTACTCAATTCATATGAATAGAACAGTAATAGATATATACCTAACAGAAGTCACCGTGCTTCAACGTATGTATTGAATCAATGCATGTATTGGGGGATGCGGTAGTCTTCGGGCATAGAAGTGCAATAAACTATTTGTATTTGTATGACTTTATTTTACAGTATATAATATTTATATATATACCACGCTCACATAGCCCTAAACACACGGTAAACCGTTAGACACTGATTACATATATTGTAATGTTATATGTTTTTTTTCTTGTAATGTCATCAATTCATAGTTTGTCGTACATGACTTAATTGATGCTTGTAGAATATTGAAACGACCTTCTGATATGATGTGTCAGTTAATCGTTGTATTTTCTTTTCCCCGTTATCTATTATAGTCCTACACCCAGATGGAGGAACGCGTCTCTAAGACGCGACATTAGCCTTTGGCGACAGCAGCTGTGAGTATATTTTTATTAACACGCATTTTTTCCTTACTTCTGATTGATGGCTTTTCGAGAAAAATTGGATGTGATTATATGATGAAAATGTGAATTTTGTGAAATACATGAACATAGATAGGTTAATTTGTTCTCTTTAAATAGTGAACGAGTCCAACAGCTGGAAGATGCAGCTGAGCGTAGAAGAATAATGTGAGTATTATCTGATGATGAGCTAGTTTAAAAAAATTGATCTCGATTAAAACGCCAACGGTGAAGTTTCTCGAGTAAATGACAGTAGAGCCATTGTCATATACATGTATAATGATTTTAATGTTATATATTCCTCTGAACTTGAAAATATTTTATTCTATACGCTTTATATATTAAAAAAAAGTCCGGACGACAGATCAGTCATTCGTAGTTCGAGGGTTGTCATAGAAATTCTGTTTTTTCTCTTGCAGAAGCGGAATCATCCAGCAGATGGGTGATCGGGAACGGACGTTATAAATGTAAGTCATTTTTCACTCGTATCCGATGTAATGACATATCATTATGTAGTCCGGTGTATGATGTTCACCGCACAACAGTTATACAGAATGTTCGCACGATGATTTATTGCGTATTTTTGTGGCAGAGATTATGGTGTAAGCAGAGATAACAAACTGACTCATTGAGGAGTATGTGCTGTGTGTCAACGGGCTACCCATTATATTAAAATGCCCGCGGCCATTAGAGGTCGTGCGAGACAGTTTGGCGTTGTGCACACCTCGTAGAGTCATATATTTAGTATGGCGAACCATCCATTCTCCGGTATGTTGAACATTGAACCATATTAATAACACGGTAAATTCGTGGTTCCCGAGATAATTGTATATATCGGTAATTGACGCGTAAACACCGCGCGGATTATCAACTTGAAATAAATAATGAATGGCGTTCTGATCTGACATTTTCGATTAGTATGATAAAATTTAATAACTCACCGGCTTTCTCGTGGTCGCTCAATCCTTCTTGTTTGACCGGGCCAGCTGCGAACCTGTGGTAATATTCGTAAAACTATTCCCCTCCAAGAACATTCGTTGACGCGGATCCTCAAGCTCTGGACTGAATTCTAGAGTTTGGGAGCGCTCCGCCGTTTTATATACTTAGGAATACCCCCCTCCCCCTTTTTTATGAGATACTGACTCCCTGAATACTTTAAAATGATTGGTGTATGGCCCATGGAGGTGTCGTATTTTAAATGCGTGAGCGCGTTTCACCGCTTCACTATAGACACACGGAGAGAAATATGTGGGCGGTGAAAAATGTTAACCGCTGAGGACACGAAACAAAAAGTCCCATTCCTCCATAATTAGATGTCTATTCGTGGGAAGCACGAAACAACGAAAACAGAAAAGCTGGGCTTAGCACGAATTCGTGATTTTTTTTCACCTAAAACACTGTTTAATTAACGGATGCAACTTCAACTGACTGTAACACACGGCGGTCTCTTTAGCACCGCAAATTAGGACAGATCGCGGTGGTGTCCCGCATTTGATGTTCCCTATGATGGATGGGGCGTCGGATTATAACACCGCCAGCGGCTATAGACGCGGGCCGGTGAATCGACGTCGTCATAGACACACGGGGAGAAATACGTGGGCGGTGAAAAATGTTAACCGCCGAGGACACGAAACAGAAAGTCCCATTCCTCCATAGTTAGATGTCTATTCGTGGGAAGTACGAAACAACGAAAACAGAAAAGCTGGGCTTGGCACGAATTCGTGATTTTTTTTTCACCTAAAACACTGTTTAATTAACCGATACATCTGCGTAGGCGGCCGTCTTAAATGATCTCTTTTTTGTTTCCTATGTCAATCCTATGAACGAATTAATGCATGTATTGGGGGATGCGGTAGTCTTCGGGCATAGAAGTGCAATAAACTATTTGTATTTGTATGACTTTATTTTACAGTATATAATATTTATATATATACCACGCTCACATAGCCCTAAACACACGGTAAACCGTTAGACACTGATTACATATATTGTAATGTTATATGTTTTTTTTCTTGTAATGTCATCAATTCATAGTTTGTCGTACATGACTTAATTGATGCTTGTAGAATATTGAAACGACCTTCTGATATGATGTGTCAGTTAATCGTTGTATTTTCTTTTCCCCGTTATCTATTATAGTCCTACACCCAGATGGAGGAACGCGTCTCTAAGACGCGACATTAGCCTTTGGCGACAGCAGCTGTGAGTATATTTTTTAGCTCTCTTTAGCACCGCAAATTAGGACAGATCGCGGTGGTGTCCCGCATTTGATGTTCCCTATGATGGATGGGGCGTCGGATTATAACACCGCCAGCGGCTATAGACGCGGGCCGGTGAATCGACGTCGTCATAGACACACGGGGAGAAATACGTGGGCGGTGAAAAATGTTAACCGCCGAGGACACGAAACAGAAATCCCATTCCTCCATAGTTAGATGTCTATTCGTGGGAAGTACGAAACAACGAAAACAGAAAAGCTGGGCTTGGCACGAATTCGTGATTTTTTTTTCACCTAAAACACTGTTTAATTAACCGATACATCTGCGTAGGCGGCCGTCTTAAATGATCTCTTTTTTTTCAATCCTATGAACGAATTAATGGATGGAAAAATCCCAATCCCATTAAGTACACGATTTTTAAAGATAAAAACTGTGAAGACCATGCCATTGACGTATATATGAGTAGAAAAATAACAGATGAAACAGCATTTGATGAATATATATCTTCTTTATCCAAGAACAACATGATTAATGATCAGATAAGTCGGTACACACACACATATATATATACGCCGTCACCGCATTAGATACAGTACTGAATATTGTTCCATGTCCAAAATGAATGTTTTTGTTGGGGGTGTCCATTTAAATATATAGGAGCGGCTTCATTAATGGATATATCGATACATTTATACACGGACGTTGACGCCGCGTCACATTCTGAATGAACACATTGTTTCGCGTCTTTTTTCACATTACCAAGTTCCACACGTTTCACCGCGTTACTGGCGTTCTTTCCATACGTATCATGTTTCACGCCTATTACCAAGTTGGGTTGAAAGTATAGGGCGACGAGGGAAAGGAGACATTGTATGCGACACTAGTATGTCCTTCAGTTATATATATATATATGCGTGGGTGGCAGGCTCCCCCCATCGCATACCTCCATAAATATTGTTTCAAGTCTGAATGAGTGTTCATCGTTGTTATTTTTTCCATATTAAGTAGTTCGGTCGACTTCGTGCGGGCTAAAAGTCGATGGTAGGTTACGCATGTGGCAGGTATTCCACAATCGCCGATGTTTAATGTTGACTGAGCCCATTAACACTATTAATGGCGAATCACCCGTAATCCTGATGGTACTAATTCACTCACTCATCCTTTGTTTAACGGTTTCGTATAAGGCATTCTTCCAGGTCTCTGTCTTGATGTTTTCTCTGTAGTCGGGGCAGTGGAAATTTGACCGCTGTATTGGGTGGGTCGGTAGTTCCCGTTCTACGTCTACTCGTAAATTCGCTCAGTACGTCGACCTCGTCTACGATGTTGTATGCATCTTCGAACAGAGCTTCCACTTTCTGGGCTGCCGGTATCATCATGCATGGGTGCTGCCTTTGAGATGGGTGGTCTATTTTACACCCATTGCACCGTTCACGATCGAGTTCTATGATCTTCAATATAACGACAGTCGCATATGCGTCGTCGAACGTTCGTTCCAAAAAGATGTCCGTCTCACACTTACTCGAGGAAAGGGGGTGGACAGAGTCCGGTTCTTCCAGGTTGTCGGAGGTCGCATCGATTTGGAATGATGACAACATTTCCTTTATGGCAGTATCGACAGATGTCATCTGGGCTTTCAGGGCCATCCATAGCCTCTCGTCCAGCATTATCCCCCACCTTGTGGGATATCTGTCGTTACCATTCTTTGGCCAAATCCGCAGATGTATGCCCGGTCTTGACCGATAGACGTTCAGAGTGAGATGAAGATCACCGTCGAGTTGTATGGGCTTTCTCGTTTCCCCCTTTTCACGTAACAATCTGTCCATCTCTTCTACGCTGGTCTTCAGAGTCTCCCAGGCCTTTACTGTCAGAATGGCACATCTCTGCGGATTGTTTCGAGTAGATTCGGCATAGTCCATAATAGAGATAAACGCTGCATTGTTCTCGCCGTATACTTTCAACCCCAATTGGTAATAAAGATGAAACATGGCTGGTAGTAGGCTTCGGATGGTTCTCGAAAGTGAGCGGAGAAATACAAACTTTCTGCCCATTTATACCATTATCCCCGCCCACGTGTCTGCTGTAATGAGGTGTTTTTCACAAAGTGGACACCGCAATGTTCCCGCAGTCTTGTGATACCGCAAATGGGGTCATCTAAGACCTTGACAAAACACCCTAACGCTAAATGCGCGTTAACGAGAGCAATGCGAAAATGAATAGCTCCTTTGTTCACGTTTATTTCTCATTTTGTTTCCATTAATATTTTCTCTATCGCAAATATTTCAAGTTTGTATCCACAGGTGCACACGTCCTTCTGACACGGACGTTTTGGACATTTCATGAAATGTCGGTCCCAAAATGTTTGCTTTAATTTAACCCCGCACCAATTACAATCGAAATAACGTTTTCCCAACATTCTGTAGACATCATGCCTTGCTATCATCTGACAGCGCAAACACCTGTCCATTTCGGCGAACGTTATGGTCCATGAGGGAGAGTTTCCAGGCTTTTATATGGGGAAACCCTCTACTGACTGTAACACACTCTTTAGCACCGCAAATTAGGACAAGCCTCGGTGGTGTCCCGCATTTGATGTTCACTATGATGGATGGGGCGTCAGATTACAACACCGCCTCCGGGTATAGACGCGGGCCGGTGAATCGGCGTCGTCCTACGCCTACACCACCGTGCCTGCCGGGCGTTGCACGCGTACCGCATTAGTCACGCGTCGCCGATTCGTCGACGAATCGCGCCCGCGGCAACACCGGGCCGACACCGCACCAACGCGGGGGAGTAATAGCACCGCGAATTCGGTGGCTTGGAACCCCCCTCTCTTACACCCGCACCGCACCAAGATGGCGGCGTTTTTCTACTATTTAAGTAATAGCACCGCAAACTGGGTGGCTTGGAACCCCCCCTCTCTTACTACTGTTGTCCCCACAAATAGTCCCCCGGCGAGAAATGTTATCGAGCAGTGATTCGAAATAATATTTGCAGATGAATAGAACAAATTCCATACTTGCCACTGGTACCAACGGCTTTCTATCAATCGCTGTAATGAAGATGAAAACAATCGAGAAAATTCTGGTCTTCTGCCAAAGCCTGAAGCCAGAATCTATTCAATTTCACTGGAGTCACGTGATCCGCTGTTAATGGACTGCTCGCCGGGACCGTTTGTCCATCTTATCGTGCCAGGTCCTTTCATTATTATAGATAAGCATATGGACCTTTGTAATAATCATTGCACGTACCTCTGAGAATTGATTCCCGAGTAGGCGCCCATGTGGGCTGAGAATACATTCTAGTAAATGTGAGACTTTCCTTTGCCAAGGTATCAATAATATGAGTGGATACATTCTCATTCCCGTAACAGCCGACGTCTCCGTATCCCATATCATCAGCTAAAAACAGGAAAATGTGTGGATTGGGAGGGAGGGTGGGTTTTTCAATGTCTCCATGATACGATGACAGACGACTAAGAAGAAAGGAATAGGACCCCACCTGTGTGGTTCCCGGGTGTGAAAAGGAATAGGACCCAACGTCGTGATATGACTGAAATATAATTGAAAGCGACGTTAAATCATATTCACTCACTCACTCACTAATTCCTGTAACAGTCGATGTTTCCATATCATCTGTTAGAAACAGAACGATGTTTGGTCTTCTAATAGACTCATCATTTTACCCATAACAAGTTACAAGGCAAACGAGAAATACTACATGTACCGACATCTGTGGAATATTGATGGACTGTATATCAGATTGAATGGTAATCATTTCTGCAGTACCGGTGTACCACTTGATGTACGAGTCGTCCCTAATTATATAATAGTATGCTGGCTTCAACGCCAAAGTCTTCCGCATACATACATGCATATCGCAACTCATTTAAAATCTGGGACAAATTCAGTCTGTTGCTGAAAAATTCAGTGGTTTATGACGAGTCCATACTTAAACCCATAACGTACCAGCCACAGTACCCGGGTAATGAATCAACATTGGCTTCACTGAAATGGCAATTCTCTCATGAATACCTTACTTTCCACGATGAAATTTGGATAGGCCCGCTTGAAACTATGTTCCAGATGTGCCGGTCCCTGCCAGTTGAAAAGTATGCGTTGCATGACTATACGAATCTATCGCTTTGCTCGTTTGATAATATTTTTAACGCAGAATTCACTAAAACGTGTATGAACAAACAGACAGCATATTATTCCGTCATTCTGCGATAACCGGATTTCATGTCCTGCATAGGAGCTTTATAAAAAGGAGGCAAAATATGATGATTCTCAATTCCAAGAGTGAGTGAGTGAGTGAGTGAGTGAGTGAGTAGGATTTAACGTCGTTTTCAACATTGTTTCAGCCATATCACGACGGTGCCTACATGTGCCAGAACACGAGAGTGTCCACAGTTCCTATTATTCTGGACACTGATCAGCCCAGTCAGTACAGCACTCGGTCACCCATCCAAGTATTGACCGAGCTCAACGCCAACGTTTCTCAAGAGCAAGACGTTTGTGTATTTTATCGGTTATTTGATATATGTGGAAAAGTTTTGCACGTGTCAAAATGATTTCAGTATATGCATTTTTCCACATAGGCTGAAATGTTTTAGGCATAGGCGAAAAAGTTGTATGCATATGTAAATTTTATTTATACTTAAGTGAAATATTTAATTTGTTTAACATGTGCAAAACTTTTCCACATCTGTATAAAACATTATTGAATCATATGTGTAAAGCGTTTCCACATATGTGAAATAGTACGTTCATAATGTTAGACCGCGGTTCGCAGTTCGTTATTCTCGGGGACCAATCATTCAGCGACTCATAGCAGCGCCCCCAGCAGCGCCCCCTGGCGTCAGATTTGGGATGTGAATATCCAAAGATATAGAGCATGATATTATCTCTTGCTATGCAGAGTTTGGAATTCAAGGTACTCATAATAAAAAAATTACAGATTTCCATATCTGAAGAAATAATTGCTGGTCCCCTCGAATAACGAGCTGCGAACTGCGAACCGCGATCTAACTTTATGAACGTGAAATAGTAAATTTATTTTACATATATTTGTGCAAAACAAAACTCCATAAAAGTCAAAAAATAAAGTTCTGCACTAGGCATTGACTGCTGCCTGATGTCGTTTTGATGCCTTTTTGACGGATCAGCAATGGATCAAACGTTTCTGCGCGGGCTATATTTCCTTGTTCTATGATTTCCCTTATATGTGTTGTAATTCCTACGAATGTGTAACAAAGTTGAAATGTTGAAAAAAAAGAGAACAATTTGAAGCATTTTTTATTATTTTTGTTTTTATTATTATTTAGTGATTTAGTACATGTTTAGGTTTTAACTATCACATAAAGTACATGTATACACCGTATAATTTCTTTTCCTATAATCTGGCATGATTAAACAATATTATTACGCCTCAGAGTAGTGTTTGATAGCCGATAGGTCAAATGCTATCCCATAAATAGTTCGTATTAGGTCAGCCACACACCACATACGAATAATCACGTGTTAATGTTACCATAGTGGAACGTAGAATTGACGTAGCCTGCTCTTCAAGGCAATGTCACAAAACGACGAGCCACGCCGTACCAATGGCTTCGTGACGTTGCGCCCCGGCGTGGCTTTCAACTCAAAAGACGTTGTGGGCATGCACGACTCATAGAGCCTATTCCGTATTACAAATAAGTAAATCTATTCAGATTCCAATAAACTTTATCTGGCCAAACCAATAACAAACAATCATATACATATGCAAATATAAAGGTCTTGCTTCAAATACTCGCAAAATTATCGATTGCCACATTAAAGTGATATTTCCCTTAATACAAATGTATATGGACCCTTGAGTGGCCACTCTATTACTCATTATTTTACTCCTATGTTACATACTGTAACATAGTATGGGGAAATACTTTTCCAACCCACAGTGCTCCTCTCACTATCCTTCAAAAACGCCTTGTTCGCATTATATGTAAAACTTCGAGACTCGCACATACTGAACCTTTATTCGCACAGCTAAATATGCTAACTGTTGATAAAATCAACGATTACACAATTCTACTTTTAACTCATAAAGCCATACACCATTCCTTCTCGTTACCACTACACCTTCAGAACTACTTTACCAGATTACAACACGTTCCTAACTATCCTACCCGACAGAACTACATAAACCTCTACAGACCGTTTTTCCGTACTCATTTGTCATTTTATACCGCCAGAATTAAGGGACCTCGAGTATGGAACAACCTAACTACTGACCTGAAATGTACAACTTCCATATCATTATTCAAGTCAAGATTAAAATATCTTTTAACTCATAAGAATTATTCCTATCAACTCTGATAAAGTTCAAGATACCATCAAATTCCACATATTCTAACTTACTCATCTACACTAATGTATACGCATGTATAAATGTTGTGATAATGCCTGCTCATGTTAATGTAATATGCCACATGTATAGTAGTTACTATAATTATTGTATACATGTAATATTATCTCTGTATATATGTTACATTAATCTTTTACAAACAATAACCGATGTCTCATAACTTCACCTTAACTATATATAAATATTTATTTTCATATGATCGCGCAAAATTTAATATTTAATATATTTCCGGGATATAACGAGCCCGGAAAGGTGCCAATCAAACTGGCCCAGATTTTTTCCGATTAAAATTTGAAAAGATGGTTTTGATATATTTTGAGAGTCAAATATTATAGAAACTTTTTAAAATACGTCACAGACCATTTCTGGCCCAGTCAGTTATAATGGCCAATCAATGTTCGCCGGAAGTCAAGTCCTGATAATAATCTTACACCCAAAATCTCCAGTGGAGATTTGTGACCTACTAGGTCAGAAAAAATTGTCTTACGAAAACAAACTGCATTTAATCATTGTTATCTCTTTTTCCGCTTAAACAAAGGCTCTTCGGCATAATACAACCGTGATGATGTTTGTCTGGGAGTGCATACGAACTATTTACATGGTCAGTGTGGGGAATTCTTATCGATCTCGCCTGACTGCCTGACGACTCGGCCGATAAGGATTCACTATGTGTGAGCATTTCCATTATATTATTATTTAAATAATATTACATCATAATATATCGCTAAATATATTAAATAAAAACGTTAAATGCATAGCATAACGGGTTACAAAGGGTGATTAAATTTGAAAAACGATGTGAATATTATCATATTTGCCACAGAATATCATCCAACAAAGTCTATTTTGTCTTCATTGAAACCACGATGATCGTATTTCGATCATGTGTGCGAGATCATTGCTTTGTTAAGTATGGCTGTTGTAAGTTATTTCCACATATGTACAAACTTTTCCGCATATGTATAAAAGTTTTTCACATGAGTGGAGAGGTATTCCTCGTGAATACTGAACACACGTAGTCATGTACCGTAGGTTCGGTGAAGTAGCAGACTATGTAGAGAGAACGTATCACACGTATACGTGACGACGAGACACTGGATATGCACCAGATCCCATGTTGTTCACTCTTCATGTGAACTTTCGGGTCATCTTCAAGCGGTATTGACTGCACGAATGGCACAAAATCTGGCGGGAAAACTCCCAACACTAATAGAGGCCTACGGCTTGGTCTCTTAATTAAACTACACTTTGTACACTTACTCTAGCCACCAATTATGTATTCTCTGTACTTTAATTGAATATACTTTTATATTAAATACCTGTAAAAACTTTGGTACTTGAAAAAAACGGAAATCAAATAGATATATGAGAAAATTACATAAGAGATACAATATTGCAAATAACTTATATGTCGCATAGTCTTCCAAAATAAAATATATTATTGATACAGCTCCTGTAGTTTACATGCATTCACTAATTATATGCGACAAGTTAGTGCACCCAACTACATGTGGTTTTTGCTGCAAAGGCTCTCTGCAATTTTCTTAACTTCAACATGCCACAGTCAAGCAAAATAAAAGTGTTAGCCTTCCAGAGTAATGTTCAATCCTTGTGTTGGGAGTTAATACATAGATACATGTACCTTGCCTCAATATGCAATTGGTGAGATATTTTAGAGGTGCATGGGAAACATTGATGTAGCTTTGGTATCGCTGCCGCGCTTTTATTGCAGCTGTTCATGTGGAAACTTTGAGATATTGTACGTCCATTCATGAGCAGCACTGCCATGGCAGACGACATCAAGATGGTCTTCAATCATGATCAGGATTGACAGGACAATCATGCTTTGCTATGTCGGTTTGAATAGAGAACTGTTGACACTTTCTCTCTTGCTAGAAACTAGCTTGTGTTTTTCTTCAATTTTGATCTAGATTGTTGGTATCCACAGATTCACACTGAAAGAGTCATTATGGATAAAGAAATTTTAAGGGGTTGTTTGAAGTCGTATTCGTTTTCGTATCCTGCATCACGAGTTACTGCCAAAACGGCTATACCAGTAGAATATAATATGACAGTTCGAGACCAGGGAAGCCGGGAAGCCGGGAAGCCTATAAATTACCCATGGCGATATCTCGGGAACTAAGACGGACAGAGACTCGCGGCTTACGGCATCGTATTCCTCTCGTATAGATGCGCAATAAAGGCCCTATACAATTTTATCGCCCGACGGTAACTTTCGCCGCAATTAGACGATAATCGGTGTCACGTGATTCGACCATTTCTCGCGAAATAAGCGACATACGCGCACGCGGTTTGCGACGTTGTATTCCTCGTGTCGAGGTCTACCGTAAAGCTCCTATACGGATTTATCGTATCTCCGTAACTTTCCCCGCTATTCGGGTGCGCATGCGTGGTGGTGGTGGTGGTGGTGGTGGTGGTGTACTGGATCCACACACACACTTGGAGAGATAATATGCTCTTTCTTGCACCCGGAGAATGTAAAATGTGTATGTTTTATGGGAAAATAGGACGATTTGTCAACCATAGTGTTCCAGCACAGGCAGCAAATTCACACACTTGGAGCCATAGTATACTCTTTCTTGCACCCGGAGAATGTAAAATTTGTGTGTGGTCATAAGTAGGTCGAAACGACCTTTGCAACTAGGTTAGTAGGTCAAGTTGACGCCATATCCGTGTCAAAGGTCACTTCCGGTCACGGTACGGCCCAACAAGAGTTATCTCTCCCTACATAGCGGTCTGTTAGGTCTTACCTTAACGCCTTATCCTAACACCCTAGCATACCAGTTTTTTCTTTTCTGGGCAAACCCTTGTTCTATTTATAGATCACACGGAAGTAGTAGAGAACGGGGAGTTTCGGAGGTGCAATGAAGAGCGTTTGGGGGAGATGAGGGCCTTTATCCATACGGCTACCTGGTAAGTTACCATAGCGTATGTGAGAAGGAGGAGGAGGAGGAGGAGGAGGAGGAGTAGGAATGAGGAGGAGGAGGAGGAGGAGGAAGAGTGGGGAGGAGGAGGAGGAGGAGGAGGAATTATATGACTAGTATAAAATAGAGACAAAGCAATACGAAGACTACTAAATAATCGCTTTATTCATCAACTCAAAGCACTGCACAAATAATGAGAGAAAACTGCTTATGTGAAATACATCTCCATTGTCGTGGGTATCATTTCGACATCTAGTCTTCCATTCAATGTTTATGTACGAATATTTCCACTCGGAGGTTTCTAAAGGAATTCAAAAATTTCTCTCATAGAGTTATGATATAGGTATGACAACTTGAAATGTCGTAAAGAGGTGTTTGACGAGGTTTGGCAGACACACACAGTCTATACAACGGTATAAGTTTCGTCTCTAGGACGATTCTCGGGGAATTACAGGGGTCTTTATTGGGAATAGACGTTTTCGGAGCCCTCGTTGTCACTCAAAGTCGATTGAAGAAGATAATTTCCAGTTTCCAGCTGCGTCTCTATGAAGCTTTGAAATGCCACATGCAATGTCAGCAGATTCTGGGCACGGGTAGTTGTGTTGGTATCGTCTTCGAATCCTATCTGTTTCTTATGCAGTAGAAGACATACTCGAGTCAACAATTGGATGTCATCTAAGAGCGTGATAAGATGGCAACGCATGCGTTGGTACTGAGAGGCACCACCTTGAGGTGTATTGATAATAGCATCGAGTTGAACGTGGGTTCTACGTAACGCTTCGGCTAGAATATCCCCATCGTGGGGTTCAAAGTTTACATCGGTCAGCGTGGGCTCGGTAGCGTTCATGGTGAGATATAGAAGATGTTGCCGTGTGGGCTAGCCTTATAGATTCGCAGACGAGCTACCATTGGCTATAGCATCCAGTGGTAGCCCGTCTGCGAATCTATAAGGCTAGCCCACACGGCAACATCTTCTATATCTCACCATGAACGCTACCGAGCCCACGCTGACCGATGTAAACTTTGAACCCCACGATGGGGATATTCTAGCCGAAGCGTTACGTAGAACCCACGTTCAACTCGATGCTATTATCAATACACCTCAAGGTGGTGCCTCTCAGTACCAACCCATGCGTTGCCATCTTATCACGCTCTTAGATGACATCCAATTGTTGACCCGAGTATGTCTTCTATTGCATAAGAAACAGATAGGATCCGAAGACGATACCAACACAACTACCCGTGCCCAGAATCTGCTGACATTGCATGTGGCATTTCAAAGCTTCATAGAGACGCAGCTGGAAACTGGAAATTATCTTCTTCAATCGACTTTGAGTGACAACGAGGGCTCCGAAAACGTCCATTCCCAATAAAGACCCCTGTAATTCCCCGAGAATCGTCCTAGAGACGAAACTTATACCGTTGTATAGACTGTGTGTGTCTGCCAAACCTCGTCAAACACCTCTTTACGACATTTCAAGTTGTCATACCTATATCATAACTCTATGAGAGAAATTTTTGCATTCCTTTAGAAACCTCCCAGTGGAAATATTCGTACATAAACATTGAATGGAAGACTAGATGTCGAAATGATACCCACGACAATGGAGATGTATTTCACATAAGCAGTTTTCTCTCATTATTTGTGCAGTGCTTTGAGTTGATGAATAAAGCGATTATTTAGTAGTCTTCGTATTGCTTTGTCTCTATTTTATACTAGTCATATAATTCCTCCTCCTCCTCCTCACTCTTCCTCCTCCTCCTCCTCCTCCTCATCCTCCTCCTCATTCCTCTTCCTCCTCCTCCTCCTCCTCCTCCTCCTCCTTCTCACATACGCTATGGTAACTTACCAGGTAGCCGTATGGATAAAGGCCCTCATCTCCCCAAACGCTCTTCATTGCACCTCCGAAACTCCCCGTTCTCTACTACTTCCGTGTGATCTATAAATAGAACAAGGGTTTGCCCAGAAAAGAAAAACTGGTATGCTAGGGTGTTAGGATAAGGCGTTAAGGTAAGACCTAACAGACCGCTATGTAGGGAGAGATAACTCTTGTTGGGCCGTACCGTGACCGGAAGTGACCTTTGACACGGATATGGCGTCAACTTGACCTACTAACCTAGTTCCAAATGTCGTTTCGACCTACTTATGACCACACACAAATTTTACATTCTCCGGGTGCAAGAAAGAGTATACTATGGCTCCAAGTGTGTGAATTTGCTGCCTGTGCTGGAACACTATGGTTGACAAATCGTCCTATTTTCCCATAAAACATACACATTTTACATTCTCCGGGTGCAAGAAAGAGCATATTATCTCTCCAAGTGTGTGTGTGTGGATCCAGTACACCACCACCACCACCACCACCACCACGCATGCGCATCCGAATAGCGGGGAAAGTTACGGAGATACGATAAATCCGTATAGGAGCTTTACGGTAGACCTCGACACGAGGAATACAACGTCGCAAACCGCGTGCGCGTATGTCGCTTATTTCGCGAGAAATGGTCGAATCACGTGACACCGATTATCGTCTAATTGCGGCGAAAGTTACCGTCGGGCGATAAAATTGTATAGGGCCTTTATTGCGCATCTATACGAGAGGAATACGATGCCGTAAGCCGCGAGTCTCTGTCCGTCTTAGTTCCCGAGATATCGCCACGGGTAATTTATAGGCTTCCCGGCTTCCCGGCTTCCCTGGTCTCGAACTGTCATATTATATTCTACTTATACCATTACCCAACTTTTCATAGAATTACATACATAACGATATGATCAGCTTGTGCCTCGGTAGTGAGTCAAGCCATATTTGTCCTCCATGCAGTCAGTTAATAAAAATATCTTTGTCATTAAATGAAAAGATCATCGAACTGCTCTTCTTTTTCCAAAGATTTACGGCAGAACGGAAAGTTGGCACACAGATATAACCATGGTCGTGCAAGTTGAGAAAACTGCGAGGGAAAGAGAGATATCGTTGACTGATGTTGATTAACAGCCGATATCACCTCGTCAATTACTCTCTTATATTGTGATAATTGTAGAGGGTTCGTCTCTCCGGGATCCTCTACAATATTGTACATCTGAGGAGGGTCCAGTTTTACACCATCACAGGTACGGAAATGAACTTTATAATCTCTGTAGGTTACAGCAGATACTGTATCACAGTAATGCATTAAGAAATCATGCGACGAATCTGCTGTAGAATTACGTAATACAGGTAGAAGACTCCTTCCATCCAGTTCTTTGTGAATGCTTTCATCTTTGAGTATATCTCGTATTGTTGGGAAGATATCCATCAAATTTGCCACAGCATTGGTTTTCTTTCCTGGCATAACATTCCCAGGCCACGCAATCACGGCAGGAACTCTAATACCGCCTTCCCAAACTGTTTGCTTTTCTCCTCTTAACTGAATCTTCTCCTTGCTGTCCTTGGTCAACATCGTGGATCCATAAGTCTGAGGAGGATAGGCATTCCTAGTGACAGGATTCGAGGATTCCGGTCCATTGTCCGAGGCAAAAATAACAATAGTGTTATTGTAGACCCCTAGTGTCTTCAGATGTTTGATGATGACTCCAGTGCTCCAGTCGAGTTCCATGATTGAATCATGGTATGGTCCTAACCCAGACTTGTTCTTGAACACTGGAGATGCGAAAGGCGGAAAATGTACTTGGAGGTGTGACATAAACAAGAAGAAAGGTTGGTTTTCAGAAGCGGCATCTGACGTAAACTGCAACGCTTCTTTAGTCAATCTCAACGTCATGTTTTCCTCCTTATATGGTTGTTCCAGTATATCATAATTACGCATTAAAATGCACGACGAAGGATTGAATGTCAACAGGAACATATATATTCTAAACAGTAAAATAAATCCACACAAAGTGAGCAGTAACACTAGCATCATTTGTTTGCCAACGAGTCTAAAATACCAAGCTGTTAATAATAATATAGCAACCGGTCCTATTAAGGGTGAGCTTATTTTCCACGAAAAATGCACAAACATATTATAGTCGGTCTCTTGATATAGTGTATTGATTGTGCAGCTGGTGAAATGGCTCAAGGGAATTCCATAAAACAGATCAAAGCCATAATTCATGGGAAGGTGTGTTCCGTCCTGTCCTACCCCCAGATGCCACTTGCCGATCATCGCCTGTCTGTAACCATGAGACTTCAGTAAGGTAGATAGAAATGGTCCTTCGGTCTTAGGAAGACCACCAGGCTGGGCGGTGCTGATGAAGACCGGTAAGCGTAAAAGTGGGTTGGGTGCATTAAGATCTCGTACCATCTCGACCTAAAATATTACAACAGTAGAAATATATGAGGCGACAAAATCATCAAATATTAATTTTAATACATTTAACTAGGTTAAACAGTTTAACAACAACAAACATAACAGCGGCAATAACACGTACTCGAGAATTCATTTGTCTAGACAGTCATCCACTCCAGAAACAATACCAAGTGCGTCATCCATGAAAATCTTTGTAGTTTTCAGATCCCCCGTTCGCCCAAGACATAATAAATTCAAAAATATGCATACAATGTAGTAAACACTAGAATTGATGCCCTGGTGTACGTACCTGTGAGAATTGATCCTCTGGTTGGTGTACATGTGGGCTGAGAATACATTCTAGTAAATGTAATACCTTCCTTTGCCAAGTTGTCGATGTTAGGAGTGGATGCTTTCTCATTACCGTAACAGCCGACGTCTCCATATCCCATATCATCCGCTAGAATGAAGACAATGTTAGGTCGATGGCCTCGTTCCCCATGACAAGATACAACAAGAGAAAGGAGAAAATATACTAGCGGCCCAAGAGGAAGAGAACACACCTGTATATTTTTCGGCATGTTGGACAGATACTCAAATTGCAGAGTCTGGTGAGCGCTACATGTGCTTACTTAGCCATATGCTTACTTAACCTGTATGCGAAATCATGCCGAACGTGCGTGCTGACCTTGCTGATCTCGAGATAAAATTACACGATCTGATTGGGTCGGCTTAGTGTGCTGAAGTGGATCGCGGTCATTGACTTACACCAACGTTCCCTAGAATCATCCACGGTATAGCGTGCACCGTGACTGAGCCTAGAGGCAGGCAGCCAAAGGGGTGAAGATTCCGCTAGAGATTCCACGATGGGGTTTAACAGATTTGGCACCGATTTGAATTGAATTGAACCGTTATTCACCTTAGCATCAGGTTAACATAAATTATTAAACCGTAAATGTATATAATGTATTTAACCGTACAGAAGGCGGGGAATAAAGCCCATATAGGGCTTGTTCTATCCCAAATGTATATATACAAAAAGTAAATTGTGACAATGCAACCTGAGGATTAGATGGCAAGTCAAGGCTATATAGCAAAGAACATGGCAGTGTATTTTTTTATATTAGAAATTCGGAAACCTTTTTCTAATTTGGTGTCTCAAATAACTGATGGGTCACTATAACCAAATCAAGGTTTTAGCCAATTCAGTATAAACGTATAAAATTTATAATAATTGGGTTGAAGCCTGTAAGTCAGGACATATATGAGATAGAACCTGTACATAATTAAACTAATCTATTCCACTTATAAGAGCAGGTAAGATTTAACTGATGAAACTGTTGAAACTAAGGGGAGTGCAAGGGAGATGAGTTGATGAGGTGGTCTTTCAGGCGAGATTTGAAGAGAGACAGTGATGTGATTGATTTGAGATAGGGAGAGAGGGAGTCCCAGACTCTCGGACCTTTGACTTTAGCAGTATACAAGAGAAATTGTGAGAAAAAGCGTGGTTTTGTGTAGATTTAAATGTGCCTGTCGGATTGGGTAGGAGTGAATTGTCGACAAGAGAGTAAAGTAGGCGCGAAAAGAGTGGGGTGAAGAAATTGAGTCGAAGATGAATTTATGGCCAAGTAAAAGGAGATTATAATTATCCGTCAGCGAAAAAGGCAGGAGCTTGAGTTTAGAGAAAAGATTAACTTTATGGGCAAGACGGACGCTGAGGGCTATAATGCGAAGTAGTCGCTTCTGGAGTAGAACTTATGGTTGAATATGGGTTTGTAAGTGTTGGCCCGAACAATGTTTCAGTAGGAGATATAGGAGTAGAATAAAATGTATACCATAACATTATCAGAGTACTTTTAGTCAAGCAGTGTTTTATGTTCTTTATTGTCCCGGCGTTCCGTGACAGTTTCGAAGTCAGTATTTTGATATGTGTTTGCCAGTTTAATTTATCGTTAAGGCTGATTCCAAGGAAGTTAAAGGTGTATACAGCTTCGATTTCCTGATTTGCATCTACGGATCATGTGGAAAGGAAACCGAGAGGTGCTTACCTGGCACCCATGAGCATTTTGAAAAACGCCATGTTTCGATGGCCACCACTGTACAAAACAAGCAGCCAGAGGATGCTAGGTCCCCCGCCAAAATGGCAGCAATATTTATAAGCGCTGTCGGTTTCTGAAGATATTCATGAGGATGGCAACAGCTACTTGACAGGCGTAAGAAGCAGAGGGGTCTTTCCACCTTCCCAGGTTTTGAGATCAACTCCGAATGGCTGACTGAATGTTGATTGCTACTGTAATATATTTTCTTTACCATGTAGCATGAAAATTATGTAACCGAAATGCAACCCCAAGAGACAACTCATGGCATATTATCTGCAAACTAAATTTGACAAGAATATGAAGGCATCCTCAACCTATTGCCCAGAAACCAAATTTAGACTTTGCCACAAGGAGTCACCACCTGTAGGTGCAAGCAGGCAAAACACAATCCCAAATGACATCTCATGTCATGGTATCGGCATATGAACTTTGAGACTCTGAAGAGGGGTCCTCAAGTTATTGCCGGTACTAGATGCCCACCGGTGTTCATGTTATTTGGGGCGGGTCACATATGAATACAAAATTTGAGAATAATCTGATGAGCAGTTGCCAAATTATTGCCCGGAAACAAATTTTTCCACCAGGAGACGCCACCTGTAGGCAGAAGCGGGAAAAATACAATCCCAAGGAACATGGTATCGTGGGGACATCTGCATACCAAATTTGAGAAGAATCCGATGAGGGTCCTCAAGTTATTGCCCAGAAACCAAATTTAGATTTTGACACCAGGTGACGCCACCTCTAGGCGCAAGTCAGTGAAATGCATTATCAAGCGACATCTTATGTCACGGTACATTCATACAAAATTTGAGAAGAATCCGATGGTCAGTTCTCAAGTTATTACCCGGAAACGAATTTGTGATGTTGCCACCAGGTGGCGCCACCTGTGAGTGCAAGTGAGCGAAAGGCAATCCCAAGCAACAGCTCCTGGCATGGTAAATGCATGCCAAATTTGAGAAGAATCCGATGAGCCGCAACGTTTCTCATGTTACCCAGAAAGGTACATATGTAGGATATTTCAAAGAAATTCGACCAAGTGTTTCTAAGTTATCACTTGCAGCATGGAATAATGGAATGAACTCTAGTGGCGCCACCTCCGGGCGGATTTTGCTGAAACGCATCACCAACGGTGTTTTGTCGCAGGGAATGCATTTACCAAATTTCGAAGAAATCCGACAAATTGTTCGAAAGTTATCGCTCGCGAAGGATTTGAACAAACATGAACGGACATGCATTAAAGATTGGAACAAGACCCAGTGGCGCCACCTACAGGCGGATCTTGCTGAAACGTAATACCAGCGACGTCTTGTCGCAAAGAATGCAGATGCCAAATTTCGGAGGAATCCGACAAAGCAGTTAGGAGTTATCGCTTATGAAGCATTTGCACGAACATCCACTAAAGATTGGAACAAGACCCAGTGGCGCCACCTACAGGCGGATCTTGCTGAAACGTAATATCAACAGACGTCTTGTCGCAAAGAATGCAGATGCCAAATTTCGGAGGAATCCGACAAAGCATTTAGGAGTTATCGCTTACGAAGTATTTGCACGGACATGCACTGACATGCACTAAAGATTGGAACAAGACCCAGTGGCGCCACCTACAGGCGGATCTTGCTGAAACGTAATACCAAGAGACGTCTTGTCGCAAAGAATGCAGATGCCAAATTTCGGAGGAATCCGACAAAGCATTTAGGGTGCATTCCACACCTAAATGATGTGCGGCTAAAAACAGGCATGGGTTCGGATCTTCGGCCACAAATTGATGTAAAATCTTTAACAAAAACCCTGTAAAAGTATATATTTTCTAAATGGGCACACCCGTGCCATTATTTCAGAAGACTTGTGAGCTATTGAAATTGAATAGAAAATACGTACAATCCTCCTTAAACCTTCTCCAACTTTTCTGGAAAACTCCATAAAATATATGAAAATGTGTCAAATTCTACCCGCAACCCAGAGAAAACGTATGAAATGATTTTCTTTTTATGTATGTTAAAGTGTTTCCCGTCCAAAGAACAATTTAAAATGGCGAAAAAAACAGGGGGTCGACCTACTCGTTTTTTGTAAAATTTTATCGCCATAAAGGAATCATCATTTTCGCTTCCCGAAAAAGTGCGGATTTTGACCCGCCAGATATTCAATTCCGGACACGATTAACTCTGTAGTGGCGAGTGGGTGCGATCAACAAGCAATTGTTATATCTTCGTTTGGAGAAATGGTTACGTCCAGCAGGGTGATACTATAGATATCAGCTAGTAGAAAGGTAAGAAGAATAACCATGCTGTCAAAATCGGGCGTCCTTCCTTATTATAAAATTAGGGAGGGGCCATTCGTGCGAAACCGTGGCCTAGTGTGGAGTGCACCGTTAGAAGTTATTGCTTACGAAATATTTGCACGGACATGTCCGTGCATGCACGGACACATAGAAGCAAGACCCCAGTGGCGCCACCTACAGGCGGATCTTGTTGAAACGTAATACCAAGAGACGTCTTGTCGCAAAGAATGCAGATGCCAAATTTCGGGGAATCCGACAAAGCATTTAGAAGTTATTGCTTACGAAGTATTTGCACGGACATGTCCGTGCATGCACGGACACATAGAAGCAAGACCCCAGTGGCGCCACCTACAGGCGGATCTTGCTGAAACGTAATACCAAGAGACGTCTTGTCGCAAAGAATGCAGATGCCAAATTTCGGAGGAATCCGACAAAGCATTTAGAAGTTATTGCTTACGAAGTATTTGCACGGACATGTCCGTGCATGCACGGACATGTCCGTGCATGCACGGACACATAGAAGCAAGAACCATTTTAAAGTTCCCGGCCGCGTTGCGGCGGGGGACAATAACTGGAATGGGAATCATTCGATCAATATCTGAATAATTTCGCTATCCTTGAAACTAGGGAGATAATCTTGCCACTATATATTTTTGTGTCAATTGGAGTGATATGCAAGAGGTGGGAATAATTGACGACGTCTGGCGGCTGCATAGCAACCATATGACTCTACAGGAAGACACCCAACACTCAGACACGAGAATACGGAGGAGAATACAGAGGAATCTCGGAAGTAGCCTTAGTATCTCAGCCGCGCTTCTATTGCAGATGCTTATGTGAAGACAATGAAGTATCAAGCTCCACACGGCAATATATCAATAATCAAGATGGTCGCTATGGTGACGTCACGGTGATGTCATTTTCTAGGAAAATGTATTTCCGGCCGACAATTTTTCATTGTTTATCGTTCATGCTGTTTTCTCCGCATTAACTGGGGAATAGGTTAGAAAATGTGTATGTGATATGAAATAAAATAAAATACTCTTTGGCATATTTAAATCTCTTCATTTTTCTGGTGTAAACACAAACATACATTAATGTATAACCAGTGATATTTCCTCTTATGAACAGAATTATACAGTTTAGTATTTTGAAACCTTAGAACAAGCCGATTAGTCAAACTTTTCGAGGGGTCTAAAAGCATAGTCCAGAATGGGAACCAAAAAAATCCCATATGAAATTTAAATTCCAGATAACTTGCCTGGTGTACTTGTTTGTGGGGTGGGGGTGGAATCTGTTTCTTCAACGGTCTTCTTCCTGCTACTCTGGATCTAAGCAATATTGAGAGCATATGTTTTTAGACGTTATAACTGCTCACATTGTGATCATTTTGAGGATATTCATAAAATCCTCAGAGCGGAACATCAAATGTCAATTCAAGATGGCGGGCATGTGTTCGTAACAAAGACGGTATCGTCTTCATGGTTTCTTCTATATGTTTGATCGGACTGGAAACTGGTATTTAACACTGCGATTTTCATCCAATTAAAAGCTACGTAGCTTACGACACGAGTTTCCCGTCAGAGAAAAGAGCTAAAGCTGTACCATAGTATTTTATTTCATTTCACGTAATTATTTTCCAATTTATTACACAGTTTATTGCATGTGTAAAAAATTCGAAAAACCCGTCCAAAACAATGCATTTTCCAGGGAAATGACATCACTGTGCCGTCACCAGAGGGCCCATCTTTAATGGTTTTACATTTAAAGCTGAAGCGTCACCCGGAGATATAGTGTGGCAAGTTTTATCTCTCTAGACTCTAGAAAATGATCCATGTTCCTGGAATATGCCCTGCTGTTGCCATAGTGAAAAATCTGTTATCAAAATAATCAAGGATGCCAGGTGGCCCTTCATTCAGTCATATATCCCCATTTGCATGCCGTACATCTAAGGTTTCTAATGATTTAGGTGCGCATACGACTCTTTCGGTATTAGTTTTCAGATTTCCCAATGGTTTAACATTCTGCTAAGTAGTAGGCAATATAAACCAGATAATTTTGGTAATCTTGTTCGCTGGATACGGTGTTTTAGGAAGCTGGCAACATTATCATCTGATTACATCCTAAATATCATCTAATTACATCCTAAGTAGCAACTATGCAAGTGTTTCTCGGGTAAGACAGGGTAACGTATATCCGAGATGGGAGTTGATTAGCAGTTGAACTGATCTTCTTATTCAATTCTAACTAGCAATCGACGAGGGTACCCCATTCTTGACAAAACAGGTAATATGAACAGCAATTTTAACAAATTAATATCCCATCTATGTTCCCTCATCATATACAAATGTCTAGTCTGTCAATATTTCAGTTCTCGTTCACCAAAGAATTTCAGCGTCCGTAATCCAAAGACCTAATTCACATAAGAGCATTAGCACCATGTTAAAAAAAATAAAATAAAAACTTAATTATAGAGCACATAAAAATAGGTTAGATTCCTAAACGACAGAAACGTTCAACAGTTTTTCAATGATGTCAGCAAGATATCATGATGTACCAAATATATAAAATCTGTATCGCTGATCAGTATTCTTAATTCATATGAACTTCTTTGTAAAGTCCTCATCTAGAGAATGTCAGTTACATGAGATGATTGTTTCTGTTCATGTGAACATCATGATGATTAAACGGTAGTAGACACAAGTCACGAAACTCATCGTCATAAATCTTGCACCCTCCGCTGGTATTTTGCTATCAACATGCGATATGCATCGCCAGATATGAGAAACTTTGAGTGGATACAATTGGTGGTGTTGCCCGGTTTTACAAGCTTCTGCAATAATGTTTTGTGAAGTTCATCAAAATTATTATATTTTTCACAGGGTCTAGCAAACTTGTGTTACCAAGCGAGATATGTGTACGCCATATGTAAGTCCCACTGGAATATTACTGTCCAGAAAGGGATAGTTTACGAGGTCGAAATTGTAATAGTAATTGTGTAGTACAGAGAGTCGAGAAATCACATGCGGATACATGTCTGTACGATATGTGACCTTTATTCCGTAAGACATTTCGAGTTTTTAGAAAACTTTCAACGAGGTTTTAGAAATAGTGGCCCAATATATTTCGTAAAATGCTTTCCCTTCTGAAGGGCCCTCGCGAACAGGGTTGAATGGGCCTCGGTGGTGCAGCTTCTAGAACCAGCTATGAATCTAGCTTTGTATGGTGTTTTATGCATTTTGGGAGTCCAGTGCACTTCGGTATATCGTTATGAGTGGTTGGAAGAGAATACTACCTCTTTGGGAGTAAACGTATTCGATGAAGGTATGCTTGTACTCAAGTCTTTATCCAGGATCTGGTAATAGTAATATTTACATATAAATATTATATCGCTTGGAGCTTTGTCTGCTGGGATTATGACGATGAGGGCTGGAGATTTGCTAGAACTTGTTGCGAATTGATATTTCTCAGTGATTGTTTTGCTGGAGCAAGGGTACTTATACTTCTGTCAACATGGCGGATTGTTTCAACGACCTTGATCTTGGTAAGGTCCACCCAATCAGCGAATACTGGGGTTCAACTTTTCCTCGTTTTGACCACTCAATAACGCACTGTTCCAGTGCAGTCAAGACTATCTTCTGGTTGACCTATGGAATTATCATCCTCAGCTCTCTATTTTAGGTCCATTCATCACGAGTGTTTTTAGGTCTTCTTCACTCACCATATCAAGGCTACCAGTCAGAATATGTTTGCATGGTGTGTAGATAAAGTTCGACGATTCACAATCACAACTATATCCTCCGGACGTCTATACGGTCCGGTCAAACTCCTTGACAGCAATATATTAATTAAATATTTTGGTGGTTATAGATTTGGTAAACTTTTTTGAAATGCAAGAGGTTATGATAACTTAAAATAGTTTGGTACAGCGTTGCGAACCTCTGAATAATTCAGGATTCTTAATAAATCGCACTGGAAACTGGTATTTAGCACTGCAATGTTCATCCAATTAGAATCTAAGTATCTTGCGACACGATTTTCCCGTCAGGGGAAATAATATGGCCAGTGAGGGTCGTGTTCAATAATATTTAGCGTCTAAATTGCACACTGAGAGCCATTTGTGATGACTGACAAGAGGCAGTATATTTGCGATTTAGCACTTTAATTCAGCATCTAATTTATGCTCTAAGTAGCATGTGGCGAGAGAGTTTCCTAGGAAACGTAAAATATCGCCATTGGACCTCTTGTGGAATATAATACTGAGCTTTTAAAATGGGTGGAATTTACATTTGCAGTTTTCATGAACAGTATTCTTTCCTATGTGTACCTGGAGTATCTACGATAGAAATACACACGGTTTTTGCGAGGATGAATGCATCCCAGCACCCAAAGGTTCTCTCTCCTTTCACAGTACTATTCATGTTACTGTCAACCGTCTTGGCTCAAGAAAATAATCTTGATCTTGGCAAAAGACAGTAAATTACAGTACTTCACGATTACGGTATTTTTCTGAAAAAATATTGTAAAAACTACAGCAAACATATACAGTATATAGTCCTTTATTATTTTAGTTCTAGTTTTAGAATTTGGGACTAATATCGTGTTATTCCTTGTCTTCTTTGGCGAACATCGTGTTATGAAAGTAGTTTTTCGACTATGGACTCTTTGGCCAGTGGATGTCGGATTTAGGCGACTCTCTCAGACTCCATTACTTTCATAAAAAAGTCTCATGAACTTCGGATCATATTCAGCCAAAACTGTTATCGTACGACCCGGACAAACTAACAGAAAAACTAATATTGTGGTAAGATTAGAGCAAGCAAGCTCATTTAATTCAGAAGTTGATATTACCATCAACACATAGCGTCATTAGCTGACAAACTACATCATTGAAAAAGCGTGAGTAAACTAGATAGAGAGTGTTTGGATCCTAGGATGTCATATGCTTAGTCCATACCTGTAATTAGTTGATGAGAAGATCATCGAAGTTTTCTTCCTCTTCCAAAGATTTGCGACAAAAAGGCCAGTTTGCACACAGATATAACCACGGTCGAACTAGTTGAGAAAACTGTGATGGGAAAGGAGTTAATGTTGACTGATGTTGATTAACAGCCGATATCACCTCGTCAATTACTGTCTTATATTGCGATAACTGTAGAGGATTCGTCTCTCCGGGATCCTCTACAATATTGTGCAATTGCGGAGGGTCAAGTGATACACCATCACAGGTACGGAAATGAACTTTGTAATTCCTACAGGTGACCGCAGATACTATTGTATCGCAGTAATGCATCAAGAAATCATGAGGAGAATCTGTTTTATAATTACTTAGTAGAGGTAGAAGACTCCTTCCATCCATTTCTTTGCGGTTGTTTTTATCTTGGAGGATGTCTCGTATTGTTGGATAGATGTCCATCAAGTTTGTTACTGCGTCTGTTTTCTGCCTCGGTTCGATATTTCCTGGCCAAGTAATGACAGCGGGAACTCGAATACCACCTTCCCAAACCGATTCCTTTTCTCCGCGCAGCTGAATCTTTTCCTTGTCTTCTTTGGCGAACATTGTTGATTCATATGTCCCGAGGGGATTGGCATTCTTGGTAGCAGGATTGGTGATTTCCGGTCCATTGTCCGAGGCAAAGATGATAATAGTGTTATTGTAGACCTCCAGTGACTTTAGCTGTTTGACGATGACCCCAATGCTCCAGTCGAGCTCCATGATGGAATCGTGATATGGTCCTAACCCAGACTTGTTCTTGAACATTGGAGATGTAAAAGGTGGGAAATGCACTTGCAGGTGTGACATAAACAGGAAGAAAGGTTGGTTTTCAGACACGGCAGCCGACGTAAACTGCAGCGCTTCCTTGGTCAGTCTCAGCGTCATGTTGTCCTCATTATACGGTTGTTCCAATATATCATAGTCACGCATTAAAATACAGGATTTCGGATTCAGAATAAGAAACGACAGATATATTCTAAAGAACAAAAGACATCCGCAGAACAGTAGAAGGAAAATTATTATTACGGATTTCCTCAACAGTTTAAATAGCCAAGCTGTGAATATGAATAATATAGGAACTATTCCAAGGAGAAACGCGTTTTTTCGTAATACATCCACGAATATATCATGATCAGTCTGTCTATATTGGGGATTCTTTGTGCATGAAGGGAAATGGGACGCGGGAACCCCATAAAACATATCAAAACCATAATTCATTGGAAGATGCATTCCGTCCTGTCCAACCCCCAGGTGCCACTTGCCTATCATCGCCTGTCTGTAACCGTGGGACTTCAGTAAGGAAGATAGAAAGGGTTCTTCGCTTCTCGGGAGGCCACCAGGTTGGGCATTACTAGTGAAGACCGGAGAACGTAGCAACACAGGTGCATTTAAATCGCGCATCATACCATATCTAATAGGATAACGACCTGTAAATATAAAATGTGATCAATCAAAGAACACTTCAGGATGTAGAAGACGTTCATTTCTAGAGGTTGAATTTTGATTTTAATTTCACTTTTTATGTATCAGGTTAATAAAATAGGGAGAAATAAATTGGGGGTCACCACACTCGTTGTGAAATATGACAGCTATATATAGGTGTATCATTGAATAACTATAACACTGAATGCATACGGAAGGTTGACATCTCACTTTCTTCAAGCTCGTTAAATAAAAATTCATCACAAACTTTTCCTATTTTGCTATATAATACCAAACAGTTATAGTTCTCGTTGAATATGTACTAAAACTGAAGTATAACAGAGAAATTGAACCTTTGCAACCCTATGTCCAGTAGGAGATGAGGTTGGGGAATCAGGGAGGGATGGGTGGTATTTACGAGGATCATCTATAAGGCATTTACACGTTTGCCTTTTTGTTGAAAGAAAATAAAGATGAAATTTGGGGATACCACAAGCATAATCATCAACCTCATTAGCATTTCGCGTTCTTCAATCGTTGAATCTAAAAAAGCCAAATGTTTAGGCATGCCTACTGGAGTAACATATGCCTATTGAGGAAGCGTGTAGTTTTTCGCGTTTTAGATGGGCATTACCTGTGAGAATTGATGCCCTGGTCGGTGTACATGTCGGCTGGGAATACATTCTAGTAAATGTAAGACCTTCCTTTGCCAAGTTGTCGATGTTAGGAGTGGATACATTCTCATTTCCGTAACAGCCGACGTCTCCGTACCCCATGTCATCCGCTAGAAACAGGACGATGTTTGGAGAAGTCCGGTAGCTGGGTATTTCACTCCCTTCATGGCAGGACATCAGACAAAAAGACAAAGGGAACAGTAGATATCGTGATACAAGGAGAACCTTTAACTTCACAGGCATATCTGTACAATATTCGACCCGTACATATACAGTTGTTAAGGTTGTCAAATATGCACTTGGCTTCGCACCACTAAGCACACTTTAGCGACAGCTGTAGTGTACATGTAGAATGCATCATACCTATAACTGAACTTATAAAATGTACTCTCACGACATTCGTCTATTTAATGTGACAGCTAACGCTGTGGATGAAATAAAAAAATATGGTCCAGTAAGTGTTTTCACCCTACCTGGCCTGGGGGCCACTTTCCGCAACCCCCTCCGCCCCGTCCCCCCCGTTGGTTTTTTGCTGCTATCTCCGGAACGACAACCAATTGAGAGTTGAAACTTCGTGACTTTTTAGATTATCAGATTGGGATCATTTTGAGCAGGGGATCATGGTAAATTCAAAATGGCGGCCATGTAGGGTACCAGAAAAGTGATGTTTTCGTCATATTACTCCAAAAATACTCTTTTTGTGAATGACGTCACAGTGACGTCATCATGGCGGCCATCTTGGATTTTATTAGACACAGTATGGTAAGTTTCAGCCCTCTAGCCTTAGCGATAGCGAAAATATATAGAGAATCACTTTCCGCCCCCCCCCCCCCCATCCCCCAAGCCTGCGGTACACCCCCGAATAGTCCAGGCCAGAGTTCGAGGTGAAAAAAGTTATCCGCTCACAATCATTTCATTTTCATAACAGACATAACATCGTCAGGTGACCGGATTGTTATATTCACATGTGGAAGCAACGGTTGTCGACCAGGCAGGAGTGAAAGCGAAATCGTGTTAAGTCATGACAAGTAGATTAAACGCAACATTGAAAGGGTGGTGAAAAACGACGTACTGACCCAACAGACATATGTTGACTGTATATTTCTAGGAACACCACAGGAACTAAAAGTAATCCCTGTGATGATTTGTTACAAGTATCTGGTCCGTCATTCATAATTCAGCCGTCGTCCATTAAAGAATATCCGCGTCCATAATCCAGAGACCTTTCCCATATTCCTAATAACAGCATTAGCACTAGTCTCGCTGTATCTCAGTCACGCTTTTATTGTAGCTTTTTATGTGGACATCTTCAATGATATGAGCACACGATATCACATAGCGATCTGATGGGCCTAGAACCAGAACAATTAAGATACAACTTCCAAGATGGCGGCGAGGGCAGGTGCGTTTTTGCATCTGTTTCTCTTAATTTGGACAATATTATTTCTGAACGAAACTGAGGGCATCGAATCTTGCATACATGGTTCCCTAACAACTACAAGAAAATCTTATTTCTCGAAGATGAACTGATATGGAGAGCAAACACGATACTATAACAACGGCTCGGCCTGTTTCTAGACCATATTTAAGAAGATGGCGAGGTCCACCCCAACACTCTCCCTGACAATGACTTAGACAGACCAGGTGAACATTATCATAACATTGACCATAGTACTGGGAAAGTTTCTCTTACATCACATGTGAAATAGGAAAAGGGTGTTGTGTGTAGGTGACGTCATTTAAGCTCGTGAACCATGTGAGCGTTTGGACTTCTTTGTCAATTTATCCATTTGATCCTCTTTGTCCATTCATTCATTTGATCCTTTTTGATCCCTTATTCTTGTAGCTTATAGGCTATAGGGTTCATTACGATATCGGTGGCACCATCAGGCGACCAGTGTATGTAAATGGTGTATGGAGTGCAATTTCAATTTAAATTTCCTCAAAAGTTTTGCCATTTCATATATGATTATGATATTGATGGTACTGCTCTTGTTAGGAAGGATCAGATGAAACTGATATTACAACATTTCAACAAGTAAGCTCACATGTCTCACGTTCTTAAGAAAGCATTCAGAAATTTTGGCATAAGTTTATCTTTTCCGAGACAAAAACCATCATCTCCTTACATTCGGGTACATGTTGAATATCGCCTCTCGTCTATCCCGTTGTGGAAGCAAACGTGGTCCGCCAGATATGAGAGTCGGGGACCATCGTACCTGGATCTGGGTGCCCGATACGAAAGTCCTTCCTCGGAAACAGTTATCCCCCTATCAGCAGAAACCAGGGTCCTGATATCATTGGTGTCCGGGTCACTGAAATCTAGACAGGAATGTCCCTTCCCATATATATAGGGTCCGGACCATGGCATCTGGCGGACTATGACGGCTTCAACAGATATGGAAGTACTCAGAGTCCGGCATTCCACAGAGTCCGGTTGACCTATATATGAAACTAAGGGAATAGTAAAGACTAGAAATTCTGAACTGAGGTTCGGCCAGCAAATCGGTGGTGCAGTGGATAAAGTCATAGACAGTGGACAGTAAAGAAACAGTTAAGATTGTGGGTTCGATCCTAGTCGGGATCAGTTGAAAATCTTTGATTTTCTGCATTTCTCATGTACAGCCTTAATACGTCTTGTAAAGTTATACCGTCGCATCTTTGTTAAATATTTACATATTTTCTTTAGAAAAACTAATTTTATGTATTTGATTCAATATACATCTTTACGGTGGCCCATATACGACATGCTATTAATTTTAGTTTTGTATATATTTTTTCAGTTTGGGTTGTGGCGGGGGGGGGGTTCTTTAGTTTTCACCCCAGTGAAAACCTTTTTAACTCCTCTTAAGTTTTCACCCAGGTGCAAACGTTTTCACCGGGATGAAAAGGTTTTCACCTGGGCGCAAACATTATCACCCTGGTGGAAACCTGTTTTAACCCAGGTGATTGGAAAGTTTTCATCCGTGTGAAGAAGCAAACTTAGAACTACAAAAATAATACAAACTGGAAAAATAGCATGTCGTATATGGTCCGCCGTATACATCTTCAATATGTCGTAAAGCACCGTATACAAATACTATGAATCCTTCTATCCACTCTGGGTTAATCTGTTAATGTTGCGAAATCAGAAAGAAACACGAGATATTGAGATATCTACTGAAAATGTATATCGCGTTTCTGACATCAGTAAATATCGAGGAAATTGTCATGTCGGAGATCGGCAAGGCTTTGGTGTAAGACCTCCCATTGAAAAGGTAATATCCTGGACAAAAGACTGACAATACAATCAAATACCAAATCGTTGCCCGGAGATCTCTTTTACTGTTATAATTAATGTTACTCTAAAATGGTCACGCTTGTCCGCTGGTACTACGACTTCTTACATGGTCAGAGCGAAATTAGAATATTTTACGATATGCAAAAGTGCTCAGGGTCTTTTCATATTCGGTCCGTATCTTCCGAATGCGGAATATTGTGAACGATCTCTCCGGACATTCAAGCGGACTCGCCGTTCTTGAAGTAGGACCCGGTCATTTGTTTGCATAGGGGGATACCATAAAATATAAGTTTTAATTTCTTTTCACGTTAACCATAAAGGGGCGCATCTGGTATCATTAAAAAAATAATCAAATAAATAAAACATAACATAAATGCAAAACAAAAATTGCCACGACATCTACATGCATCTGATTTACATTCATATATGGCACACCTGTGAAATTGATGGATTATATTGAGGTGTGAAAAAAAAATGCACCTCCATATAAATCTGTCCACAATCAGACCCATGGCATCCGTATATCTTGCCGATATTCTGCGATATTTGGCTAATAATATCGACAAGTACAAAGCCGGGAAAAGTCAGCAATAGAAACGTTCCATACGCCGAGCTGCTCAAGGAATTATCAGGTAGCAGTATGCCAACAAAATTCCGTTGTTTTGATCATTGAAAGTGAATATATTTATTATGAGTTTTATCTTTCATTGTTTGAGCGAGATACTATTCCTTTTTGGTATAACCCATTTACAAAGAAATGCGAAAAGTGAGTCCTTGTGACCCGCAATTAATATATTTTGTAATTCATATATATGGCTAATATGTATACATTACCGGTAGTTCAACCTAAGGCGCTCGCAAACTACTGGTGTATTCATGACAAACACCGGGTATATTTGTATAAATATATACATTTATTTGTAATTGTCACAGCGGTATTGTGCAGGTTATTACACATTGCACAGTAGTAGGGTGTAAGCATCTGGAGTATTTAGCGCCTCACTGCGCATGCGCGGAGTGAATAATTGGGTTGGCATAGGGGGGGTTCGCATGTCGTGAGTCAATGTAAATGAGGAGTATTTATGGAAATGAGGGGTGATTGTATGTGTGCGCATGCGTGAGTGTATGCGCATGCGTGAGTGTATGCGCATGCGTGAGTGTATGTAAATGAGGAGTAGAATATGGAAATGAGGTGATTGATGCGCATGCGTGAGTGTATGCGCATGCGTGAGTGTATGCGCATGCGTGAGTCTGTAAATGAGGAGTAGAATATGCAAATGAGGTGATTGATGCGCATGCGTGAGTGTATGCGCATGCGTGAGTCTATGCAAATGAGGTTATTGGGTTCATTGGTGTTGATTATTCAAGATGGCGGCTAGTTTTTCTAGGTTAGGGGTGGTCGGTTTCAAGATGGCGGCTTGTTAGGGTTCATTGGTGTTGATTCAAGATGGCGGTTAGTTTTTCTAGGTTAGGGGTGGTCGGTTTCAAGATGGCGGCTTGTTTTTGTAGGGTGGGGGTGGTCGTGTTCAAGATGGCGATTTTTTCAGTGCATGGTGGGTTCAAAATGGCGGCCAGTTTTTGTGTCTCAGTGCATGGTGGGAGGTGGATAGAAAAACGTATAAAAGGAGTCCATTTTTAGGGAAAGGGGTGTATTCAATCTGACTTACCTGACCTGACCTGTCTCCCTGCCTGCCTGCCTGCCTGCCTGCATCCCTGCCTTGCTTGCCTGCCTGCATTCTGCCTGTATGGAATGCATGTACTGACTTGGTTCTGGGTTTTTTCCATCACGGTTGTGCGCAGGTGTATGACGTCACTTCCGGTCTGCGTGAATCGGGTGTGACCTGGGACTATGGGATGCATGTACTCACTTGGTTCTGGGTATTTGTCATCACCGGGAGGTCACGTGATCAGTTCAAGGTCATATCCATTTTTTATCGATATGTCAACCCCACACCCAGTCCATTAGATGCTCCTTCACCTAAGCTTCACTTTGATACCTCACTCGACATGTGGTGTGAGTGAGTGCAAGAATGTATTCATCCGCGGTGATGCAGTCATGTCTGGCGGTGATTCGGTCTCGGGAAAAAGCTTCCTTGCCCAATGCCTACGGACTTTACCGAAGATACACGGACTTTAACGAAAAGACACGGACGTACACGAAAAGACGCGAAGGTGAACGCCATTGTGGGAAACCTCCCACAGACAGGTCAGTACATGCATTTCTATGTTGTTCACGCATAATAAAAGGATTGATCTGTAATCTGTGTTGTTGTTGTTGCTCCCTTTTTTTGGACTAACCCATCAGAATAGTACGTATCACGGACTATACCCGTAGAGCTACATCTGGTCTATAAAACACGTCCCTCTGGATCCCACACCTTCATTTCTACAGAGCCATGGCGGAGACCCAGCCCCATGCGACTCGCATTTTACAGTATGCCACCGTGGTGAATTCATTCACGGGTTACCGAGCAGTGGTCCGGTCCATGTTTGCAGATGGCGACGACAACGAGGGACGACGCCAGATCCTGAACGAGTTCACAGAAGCTGTCCTCCACAGAGTGCACTCGATGGAGAGGCGTGCCATCACTCACCACTACTGGACTATGACAGCCATCCTTGATGCTCGGGCTGTGGACCACGAGCGCTCACGCCGCAACCAGCACCGGCTGGTTGGCCTCATACTAGTCTGTGCCCTATTCACCCTGGCGCTGTGGTATTGACACTATAAATACCAGGGTCAGACAGAGCGTGTGTCATTCACCGTTCGACATTTGGACCAAGCATGTCATCCGTCCTACGAGCCATCCTCCCCCTTACACCTTACCAGGTGGGATTATACGTTTATGATGCTAAAGTGACCCTGGTGGAAGATAGTGGCGGGGATTGGAGGGCGTCCCCTGAGACTTTATCGAATACGGTGACACTACAGCGTGATGGGTGGACTAAGTTTAAACGAGTGTTAAGCGGTGAATTGGACGGACGCCTGATCCACATGGACAATGCCATTTATGTATACCGTACTGCGCTCTACCCACGGGTGGGACGCTACCAAGAGCCGGCTCGAAGTTTCCTCCTAACTCCCTCTCTGTGGTCAGCCTTGGAGAAAATAGTGCCTATTGTAGACCAGTTATTTACACCCGACGATCGATCACCCCATCAATTGGCATGGGCTCGTGCTATCGAACACGCACTAGATGAACCTAATGAAAAAAAAAGCGGATGGAGAAAATACTATATGTATAGAATGCGCAGAGGCTGGAATGACAGTGTCACCTGATGAAGCCACCCACACACACATGACGGGTCCAGAACGATGAAGAAGAAGAAAAAATCCGTGATGAAGCCGCGGGGCCAATGAACCCGACGACGACGATGCCATTGATTACCCGGCTAGACTCAGTCAGCCCAATGACATAACCACCTGATCCTTTGATCTCACGGGGTTCTCCCTATAAATACGGGAGACAGTGAAATCTGGTACCATTCACGTACTGACCATGACGGAGCATATAGTACTGGCGTATTTCAGCTTGACCCTCGAGGTTTTCCTGCACGTGTATGCGGATAAGGTCGATATCATGGAGGAGGTGGTGGGAGACACGGACCCTACACAACCGTGCCCGGCTCACATTCGTCTGTCCCGGGAGGGCTGGACCAAATTCAAACGGGTGTTGTCTGGGGAACTGGACGGCGACCTCATCCACTTGTGTCACGATGTGTACATTCGACGCGGCCCTTTCTTTGCTCAATTGGCTCGGCTAGATGGAGGTACAGTGCATTTTACCCTTCACCCTGATCTATGGTCTGCATTGGAAGATGCCGTGGTAGATGTGGATGAAGTGCTTATCAAGCGGTCATCAGACGAGCTGGACTGGTCATTGACCATGGCCACTGTGGAAGCCCACGAAGAAAATCAGAAAGAAACTCCGGCCCAAGATACACCCGTTATAAATAAACGATAGAGCCAGGGTCCATCATCATTGTGTCACCATGAAGCGCTGGGAGAAGGTGTTGGATAACTT